>OX297875.1:15462500-15490000 GCA_946478455.1 Eupithecia vulgata
CTTTGAGAAAGGAGAAATTACTACTGGAAATGAGAAGATCAATAGACACAGGTACTTTGATAGACCTAATCGCATCTGGGTTACCGGAATTCATATTGAACAAGATAGATAGAGAAGCATTATTGGATACAGTAGATTTGTTTAATGAAGTAAGCAAACATGAACACATGGTTAATAAGAAAAGCTTCTTAGCCAAGAAAAAATATGGAAATGTAAGAACAAACAGTAATAAAAATTATGAACATAACCCATGCAAAATTTGTGACAAATTAAATAAAGGCCCCCGCTACCACCCTGAAGCTTTGTGCTGGTTTGCACCAAAAGAAGATGAAAAGTTGAAAAAATATAACATAAAACACGTAAACAATTCAGTTATAGAAGCTGAGTTAAATGAAAATGATCAAAAAAACGAATAACTACACCATTAATCAAAGTCAAACTGTTACTAAATGATATATTGGAGATATATGGAGTTTATGATTCAGGATCGAACGTTTCTCTAATTAATTCTAAGTTATTGAAACTGAATAGAATAGGAAATAATTTGAATGAAGCGGATTTAGTAACAATTAATGGTGTCAAAAAGGCAAGTGGTTTGACAACTTTGAAAATCAAAATATTGGAATTAGAGAAAAAAGTTGATATCTATATCATCGATGAAGAGAATTTCAAATATGATTTTTTGATTGGATTAGATATGATAAAATCATTCAAACTTATCCAAAACGAAAACTTAAAAATATCACAAAAACTATGCCCAAAAGATAAAAATAAAATAGAAGAAAATACTTCAGATAAAAGAAAATATACTGAATCAATCACTTTGGAAAATAACATAGTTAACTTTAATGAACATGTTAAAGAAGAAGATTTCGACATAAAAATAAATCATTTAAATGAAAATCAAAAACGCACAATAAACCAACTGATAGACAAGTACTCATCAGTATTTGCAAAAAACAAATATGATATTGGCACAGTTAATAGATACGAAGCACGGATAGACTTGTTAGAAGATAAATATTGTAGTAAGAGGCCTTACAGATGCACTGTAGAGGATAAAAAAGAAATAGAAGAGCAGATAGCAAGTTTACTAGATAATAAACTAATTGAAGAGTCCTACAGCCCATTTGCTGCACCGGTTACTCTTGCATTTAAAAAAGAAGATAACAAGAAGTCCAGATTATGCATAGACTTTAGAGATTTAAACAAAATAGTGATACCTCAAGCTCAACCATTTCCATTAATTGAGGACCTCATGATAAAAACCCGGAATTGTAGATTTTTTACAACGCTGGATATAAACTCAGCATTTTGGTCAATTCCACTGCGTGTCAAAGACCGAGAAAAGACAGGATTTGTAACACAGGACTCGCAGTATCAGTGGACCTGCTTACCCTTTGGATTAAAAACATCTCCAGGTATATTTCAAAGAATACTAAGTAATATATTGAGAAAACACAAGACATCAAATTTCGCTGTAAATTACATTGATGACATTCTTATATTTTCAAAAACTTTTGAGGAACATATAGCTCATCTCACAAAGCTATTGAATGCAATTAAAACAGAAGGGTTCAGACTAAAATTCACAAAATGCACATTTGCAGCAGACAAAGTAAAATATTTGGGTCATATAATACAAAATAACTCTATCATGCCATTGAAAGATAATTTAATTTCTATAAGGAACTTCCCTATTCCAAAAACACAAAAGAATGTAAGACAATTTCTAGGAAAAATTAACTTTTACCATGAGTACATTCCAAGGAGTGCAATAATACTAGAACCATTGCATAATTTACTTAGAAAAAATCAAAGGTTTGTTTGGTCAGAAAGATGTCAAAATGCATTTGAAATGATGAAAAACCTGCTATGTTCCCAACCAGTTCTGGAAGTTTTTGATCAAAATTTACCAATAAATATATATACAGATGCTTCTATCGAAGGTGTTGCAGCCATATTGAAGCAAACACAGAGTGATGGAAAAGAAAAACCAGTAGCTTACTTTTCAAAAAAATTAAATGAAGCTCAAAAAAAGAAAAAAGCCATTTACTTAGAATGTTTGGCTATAAAAGAAGCAGTGAAGTACTGGCAATACTGGTTAATAGGAAAACCATTTACAGTTTACTCAGATCATAAACCTTTGCAAAATATGAATATTAAATCAAGAACTGATGAGGAACTGGGTGATCTGACATATTACTTGTCACAATATGACTTTACAATAAAATATTTTCCAGGAAAAAATAACTTGGAAGCCGACTGCCTAAGCAGAAATCCAGTATTAGAATCCCATGAAAATACAGATGAACAATTAAAAGTTGTAAATCTCATAAAACTAGAAGATATTATAGAGGATCAGAAAAAAAATCAAGAAATACAAAGTAGAAAAAGCGAATTGACAGAGAAACTACAAATATACTTTAAAAAAATCAAAAATAAAGAAAAAATCATTCTTTCGGAAGAGTACAGCATTGAATTTATAAAGCAAGTGCATAAGAATATGTGCCATATTGGAATCGGACAAATGCAGAACATGATAAGCTCTCATTACACGGCTAGAAATATGACAAATAACATAAAAAAAGTTTGTAGAATGTGTGAAATTTGTATTAAAAATAAATCAAGAGGACAAGACAAATATGGCTTTATGTCTCATCTTGGTCCTGCTACAAAGCCATTTGAAATAATTTCAATAGACACAATCGGCGGATTTGGAAGTACACAATCAACAAAAAAGTATCTCCATTTGCTAGTGGATCATTTTACAAGATATGCATTCATTAAAACTTCGAAAACTCAGTCTGCAAATGATTTTATTAAACTGGTTATACATATAACAGAAACCGAAGATGTAGGTATGATACTCACTGACCAATACCCTGGAATCAATTCAAAGGAATTCAAGAAATTTTTGCAGGACAAGAGGATACCAATGATTTTCACAGCAGTAAATGCACCATTTTCAAATGGTTTAAATGAAAGATTGAATCAAACTTTAGTAAACAAAATCCGATGCAAAATAAATGAGGAAGAAAAACCAAGAGCATGGACAACAATAGCTCAAGAGTGTGTCAGTAAATATAATGAGACCATTCATTCAGTAACAGGCTTTGCACCAAATTACCTCTTATATGGAACGGACATAACAATTATACCAAATGAATTAAAGCAACAAAGATCAAACAGCATCCTAATTAGAGACAGAAAAATAGCATTGGAGAATACAATCAGATCTCATAACTATAATAAGAGATTATTTGATAAACAAAGAAAAGAATTTGAATTCCACGTAGGAGATATGGTGTTTGTAGAAAATGGAAACAAGCTTAATCGGAAGAAATTGGATGAACTAAAAATTGGACCCTATGAAATTGTTGAAAAAATTTCAAACTCGATCTATAGAATAGATACAGGCCACAAGAAAATGGAATCAAATCTTTTCCACATCACAAAGCTTATTCCAGTTCGAACAGATAGATGTTAAGATACATTATAATTGTTAAGAATTTTCTCTTTTAGCCTAAATATAAAATTAAAATCAAATAAATTAGAACTAGCATGTACAACTGAGTTAACTGCAGACTGTTACAAACAATATAGAGGTAGCTAAATATTGTTTTTCCTTAGGGGGGGAGATGTAAAGGCAGAATATTCTACCTTTGATGTTTTGTGAGTCGATACAAATGTCAGTGTCAGAAAGAATAAGTCATCAGAAGGAAAAAGTCTGACATGGCCGATTTGCGTTGTGGAAATAAAAGAACATGAGAGAGAACTGAAAAATAAGATGTAATAGATTACAAAGGTGTTTGATATAGAAACATAATTGTCGTTTCTTTGTTTTACAGGTAGGAGTGTTCTATTATAAATAAGTTAGTGTTTACTTGTTTTGTTTAGCATCGAAGTGTAACAAGTACTTACAATAAAACCTTTGTTTTACAGAGCAACCTCATTGTTTCCATAAAAAAATACCAAATCTAAGGACAACCAGTATATATATAAATTATTATATATATTCATCATATATTGCTTAATCTACTTATTTCTTGTTATTACTCTTATAGCTATATTTGTACAAAATTTTAAAAATTTGGGACGGTTGTTTTTGTCCTTCATGATTTCCTGTATGCTATCTACAGTTAGTTTTGCATTCATTTCTTGTTCTACCTCGTATCTCTCAGAGCCGTATGCCGGGCACTCTAGCAGTATATGTGCCACAGTTTCGTCTCTCCCGGGTTCGCATATGCACGATGGGTCTTCCTTACGCTTGAACCGGTACAAGTATTCGGAGAACCCACCGTGCCCTGTCATAAACTGCGTTGCGACGCCAGTTGGTTGAAGCTTCCTAATTAGCTTATATGCTTCAATGGCGTTGGGGAGAAAAAGTTTAGTGACTGTGGCTGTTTGACCCGATATGTACCTTTGGTTCCATTCGTCAAGGGACTCCGTACGGATTTGTCGCTTGACGAATGAAACCGGGCACATATCGTAGTCAGGTTTTCGTTTGAGCGAGTGCGCTGCTTCCTTGGCCAGCTCGTCTGCACGCTCGTTCCCTTCTAGCCCCGCATGTGCTTTAATCCAGAATAAGGTCACTGCCTTATTCTGGAGTCGGGCTGCCGCGATATTCCTCCTAGTCTCCACTGCTAAGGAGTGAAGGGAACTGGGGTTGGTGATGGTTTCCAGCGAGGACCTTGAGTCGCTGTAGACTCCAAAAGAGTTTTCTGTGCGCTGGAGGATCACCCTCGTAGCCTTACATATGGCCAAGAGTTCCGCCTGGTAGACCGTGCAGTAAGATGGTAGCTTGAGTTTGATGGCTTTGGTTTCTGCTGCGCCCTCCCATAGAGATAGCGCAGCCCCAACCCCACCATCAATCCTGCTACCATCGGTAAAAATTTTGACCTCTTGGTTGTTGTGGTTGTCCACTTGTTGTTGGTCTAACAGGCTCACGAACTCCAGGCTCATATGTTCTGCCGGGTGGTCCATCATGGCATATGGCACTGCGCGCTCTACCTCCATGTCTCCCAGTGCTGGCCGGGGTACTCCTCTCTTGGCCTCGTAAAGGGCGGCTGCCTCTCTAATCCGGAGGTCGAGTGGTAGTATCCCGGCCAGCACAAGTGCAGAGTTCAGAGATACAGTGCGGTATGCTCTGCACAGTTTTTGCGCGAACCCCCTCTGCACAGCATTTAGTTTGCGCTGCACCCCCAGTTTCTCCGATGCCCGTGCCCAGGCACTGGCCGCGTACATGACTACTGGCTCCACTGTTGCCATGTATATAATCCGGATGACTTCCGGGTGGAGCCCCCAGCTGACCTTAGCTGCTCTGGATAGCTGCTTATAAATATTCAGGGCTTTCCTGCAGACCTCTGCAGTATGCGTGTTAAATGTTAGCTTGTGGTCGATGGTTAGACCCAAGACTTTAATCTCAGAAGACATGCTTATGTCTACCCCGCCCATTCTCAGCAGTGGAGTGTCATATTTGAGCTTCCTTGTAATAAGCATAGCTTTGGTTTTGTTAGGAGCAAATTTTAGCTTATTCTTGACACCCCATTCCTGAACATAGGCGAGGGCGGCATTTGCCTGTCTCTGAACTTCAATCGCCGTGTCCCCATCAAAGATCAACACCACATCGTCTGCAAAGGCCTGGCAGTAGTCGCCCCGCGCTTCCAATTCCCTCAGTAGAGGGTCTAGCAGAAGGTTCCATAGAATGGGACCTCCAATTGACCCCTGGACACACCCCTTGTTGGTGCTCTTCATGTACTCCTCTCCCGCGTACCTTATTCTGACGCTTCTGTTGTGTAGGTAGCTGTCAACTATCCTACGTATGTTGACTGGGCATTCCTCTTCAGCCAGTCGTACCTTAATTGCGGGCCACCATGCGCTGTCGAAGGCTCCCTCTATGTCCAGTGCGATCATTGTGATGAGTTTTTTAGCTTCTAGCTTTTCACGTATGTGGTTCATCAGGTCATAGAGGGAGTCCTCGGTGCTCTTCTGGGGCATAAAGCCGTACTGGCGGGGGTTCATTTTCGGGAGTAGGTGCCACTTCAACCTCCTCACAATCATCTTCTCCAAGATCTTTCCCATCACTGGAAGAAGGCCTATAGGTCTATAGGACTTGGGGTTGGAGTAGGAGTCCTTTCCCGGCTTTCTGAGTACTACTACCGTTGCCTCCTTCCAGGTGTCGGGAAAGTGATTGTGTTCCAGACATTTGTTGAATAACGCGAGGTTCAAGTCGAGTTCGCTGAACACAACACGCCGGCAGATGTCAGCCGAGAAACCATCCACCCCCGGTGCTTTCTTAGGGTTGAAACTTTCCGCTGCAGCGCGTAGCTCCTCCTTGGTAAACGGTGGGTCATGTTTTTCACCATGAACCGGGTCGTTTACCCTGTTTGCTCTAACTCTGGTCTGCACGTGGATTTCGGTTTCTCCTTCCTCAGTGTCCTCGGGGTAGAAGGTTTCGGCCAACAATCTGGTGGACTCCTTCGAGTCCAGTGTTCGTCCATTTTTTATAAGGGGTATGTCCTCTTGTCTTTTGGTTGTCCTCCCAATGACCCTATAAATTCCTTCCCAGACTCCCTCTCCGTCCTGCTTTTCACAGAACTCTTTCCAGCTCCTTGTTTGAGCCTTCTGGACTTCAGTTTCATAGTTTTCTTTTTCTTGCAGGTACTCCTGGATTACTTTGGCTTTCCGGACCGGCGCTGCACATCGGATTCTGCGCCTCATAGTGGTGACCTTCTTCTTCATGTCAGCGAGTTCTTCGGACCACCACGGCAGGGTAAGTTTTTCATTTGTTTTCTTTTTTGGTATTGCTTCTTTGCATGCTGGCTTAATTATGTCCATATATTTATTTACTATTTCTTCTAACTCTGTTTTACTATTGATTTTGTCCATTTCTATTTTAGTAATATTATTATCAATTTTGAATTGGTCGAGTTTCTCAAGAAACTTGTTCCAATTTGCTTTCCTAGTGTTGTATAACCTTGTAGTTCTTTGTATGTTTATGCCTTTAGATTTGGTGAGTCTGATTTTAAACGTGATAGCGTTGTGGTCCGAGTTTACCAGGTCTTCTTCAACCCTCCAGTCTTCCACTAAGCTGAACAGATCTTCAGTGCAGGCCGTTATGTCAACGTGGCTGGTGTACGTCCGGTTTCCCCTAACGGTGTCGAAGGTAGGGGTTTCGCCATCGTTTAGTACCTGCAAGTTCATCTCTTCTAGAGCGCCAGACATGTCTTCGCCCCTATGGTCTACAGTAGGGCTACCCCACCAGATGTTCTTGGCGTTGGAATCTCCGCCCATAATGATCTTCGTAGATCCGAGCTTATCCCCAATCTGTTTGAGCTGCTCCAGGTATGGCCCAATGGGCTGGTCAGGTTCAAAGTAGAAGGAGACTGCGGTGATTTCCCAGGCACCAGTCCTTATCCTCACCACTACGATGTTGTTCGTGGTGAGTTCAGGGCACTGTATAATATCCAGGTCATGGTCAAAAACCGCTATAGCCGCTTTTACAGTACCCTCTCCTGGACTAGTGCTCTGGAAGACTCTCGCCCCTCTGTAACTCTTCATACTTCTTACCCCACCCACATATGGCTCCTGGAGCAGCGCGAGTGCCACTTGCTTTTTGTTGGCCTCTACCATGAGCTCATCGGTGGCTAATCGTTTCCTTTGAAGATTGGCTTGGATCACGAGATGGGGTTTTATGGTTGTTGGGGTAGCCATCATGTGTGCAGTTTTATTGCCTAAGGTGCCCTCAGCAATATGCAATGGTGGCCCGAGCCAATGCGTCCCACTTCCTCCTCACCGGACAATCCTGGCTAAACGCGCTGTGGTCTACCACCGCGTGCCTGGCACGCACGCAGTTGCTGCATGACGGGGCAATCCCGGCGAGCCAGTCGGCACACTCCGTCCTCATGTGAGGTCCCCCGCAGTGGCTACATATTTCCACTGTTTCTTTACAAAATCGCCTGCCGTGACCGTAGCCCAGGCACAGCGAGCACTGTACTAACGGGGATTGGTCGGCCACTCTGATATTCTGCAGGTCGATCTGGATGTCTTGAGCATCCAGCATCCTGTTCCACACTTTGGTGGACACTCTGAGGACTATATGACAGGTGTGGGGGTTCCTTGTTTTCTTTCTGTATTTTATTTCGACTCTATAGTCCTCTTTGTCGAGACCGTCAAAAACACTACGATTCTGGTTCCTCAGGGCGTTTAGGACGTCTTCGTCGCTGTTATACTGTAAGACGCCCTTGAGGATCACAAGAGGGTCTTTGTTTTTTACTTCCTCGACATTGAGGTGAGTCTTCGCCTTTGCTAATCTGTCTTTCACTTTCCTCCTCTCCTCCTCAGTTCTACACCCCACGATAACCTTCCTGTCTTTCGCCTTCCTGACTCTGTCCACTTTGACCCATCCGTCTTTTGCATTTACTGCTTCGCGTATCCTACTAAGGACCTCCTCCCCAGTCTCAGTTTCGTCCTTGGAGGAGACGACCACGGAGTGTAGGGCAGTGTGCTCCGGGAGTTTCCTCCTGGTATGCTCCGCTACCACACCTGCGTATGTGGTCCTCTCAAGAACCTCTTTCTGACGCTCCATCGCCTCTTTCAGGGCTTCTATCCTCCCATTGTTTTCCCTCAAGAGTTTACTGTGTTCTTCCAATTTCTCTATCAGATCAGAATCCGTATTTGAGGCAGGAGGGATGGAACGAGGAAGAACTTGTTGTTCCTCTTCTTTCCCCCCCTCCTGTCCCTTTTTTTGACTCTTCTCTTCCTTTCCCTTTCCCATTTCCGCCTCTTTCACCAACTGGTAGAGTCGCTCCACTGCCAGGGTGACATCAGTCTTGATGTCATTTCGTAAGTTACGCGCGCTCCCCAGCTGCATCTTTGCTTTACTAAGGCATGCACGAGCTTCCGCCACTCTATTGGCGTATTTAGGTTTAGGTTTTTCCGGCTCTGGTGAGCTTCCCACCGCATCCACAGATGTTCTGCGCGTCATTCGGCTCTCCTGGGAGAGCACCGTCTTGGTCTTCGGCTTAGAAGGTCCCGCCAGAGCCGGAGCTACCTTCTTCGGGCTTGTTGGGGTCTTGGCTTTAGTGTCTGGTTTTCCCGTTTCCCATTCCCCAATACTCCGCCTAACATTCGAAGTATGGCTCGAGTGGGCGACGGGAGATGGGCTTCGATTTCCCTTTCTACTCAGTTCTGGTTCTGGGGCAGTCTCGTCCATCGTCCTTGGTTTTATGGGTGTCCGCATGCCGAACATATCGTCATAAGTTGGGGTCGGTGTGTAATTTTTGTAATTTATTCTCCTATTTCTGTTTCAGATTCGTCGTGAACACAACAAAAACGTGTCAGCGAGACGTCGTCTACGGGTAAGTTTTTTTTTTCCAATGTTAAGGTTTGTATAAGTTTTAAAATGTTTTGTTCCTATTTAAATTTTCTATTTCTGCGTCAGGTTAGTATATGGGTAAGTTACTACCACAGTTAAAAGGTTTGTATAAGTTTTAAAAGTTTAAATTCTACTTAAGATTAAAATCTAATGTTTTCTGTTTACAGGTTCTTCGCGGCGGGGCTGATGGTCGGCGCAACACAAAGGTAAGTAACCGTAATTCAAGCGTGTTCTATGCAGAGTACCGGCCTCTACATAATTTAAACAAGAATGGTACGGATAGGATGGCCAAGTCGTGAAAAACACGAAGACACGTGTGAAGGGAAATTCCAGTAAAAAAAAAAAATCCGAAGGACTCTGCCTAGAGTCCTGTTTTGTCAACACTAGACTAATGATTTGCTTGCGCTCTATTAATTATAAAAAACCGCTGTCAAAGTAAGAGTCGGATTGAGAGATACGAGGCTTCGAACTTAAGGGGGGTGGGGGAAAAAAAAAAGGAGGTTGGAGAAAAAAGGGGGGGGGGGAGTCCCAAAACAAAATTAACTTATTATAAAGTATCTTAATCTAATAAAATAAATTTTACATTATAAGAAAAGAAAATAGGGAAAATAAGGTAAAAAACAAAAAAAATTAAGGGGGGTTCACAAGGAATATAAAATAAAAAGGTTGTTACATATATTATATATATAATATATGTAAACTGGTCATAAAATTAAGCTATCTCTCACCGTTTAGGAGCTGCAAGGTTTTTAACTGTTTTGCGGTTGGTAATTTTATTTAAAAATTTGTATTTCCTAAACCGCTTATCAGAAAAATCTAATTTAAAAACTAAAATAATCTACGTTAATACCGTTATAAAATATCAACAAATGAACATAGGTTGTCGCTGAAAAATAAGAGTAATCGTGTGTCCAAAAAGTTCTTTAACTGCACAAAATTTTAAAAGTCTATATCTTCGTCACCACTTATCTTAGGGAAAATTCGAAAGTGCCTCCCGGGTCCTGATGGTGTCCTCTCCAGATCGGCTTAGTCACTTCACGCCCTGCACCTCTCCTTCAGTGACCTCGTGGCCACGTGGAAGTTGTTTTTTTGCTGATTACTCCGCAATGGTTGGCGGAAATAATCAGCAAATAGGCTCGATGTGTAGGGGTCCAAGATGCCTTCCCTTGTGTCAACAAAAATTTGTGGGTCGCCGCTGCAGATCGCGAGAAAAATCGATTTGAAATATAAAATTTTTGAAAAATTCACTTTTTCACTTGTAGCTTCGTGGAAATTTCACTGAGCGCTGCGCTGTTTTCACTGGCGTGTGCGCCTTAACTTTGCGCGTCTTTTGGTGTATCGCACGTCACTAAAACTGCAAGTTTACTATTTTTCGTGATTTTTCGCGAGCGGAACGACTTATTTTCGTGGCGCTTTCGGTGGCGGTCGAAGCGCGAGTGGTTAGGTTAGGTTAGGTTAGGTTAGGTTAGGTTAGGTTTTTTTTTTTTTTTTTTTTCCTGTCCGGGAGCGCAATGTCCCGGCCCGCGAGCTAACCTACTTATTCCTCTGACGTTATCAGAGTTTTTATTTTTCTATATTTATGGATAGGATGGGGTTAAGTTGTATTTTCTTTATTATACAATTTAAATTCTAGTTTGCTTAATTATCCTTAATATTTATATGTTTATTTTCAAGCATTACCTTTTAAACTTGTTTACATTTGTGTTGTTCTTAATATAGGGTCTAGTTTTATTTACATTTTACATATTTTACTCTCTGTTTTACATTTCATGGGTTCTGTGATTTACAATTTCGTCTTATGTCTAACATTTTCTTACATATTATATACTATTTCTTCAGATGTACATTGCCTATTTATTTATTACTATTTTACATATGTATGCTTGTATATATAATTATTATATATATTCATCATAATTTCCTTATACTTTATTTCTATTAATTGTTCTCTTTGCCACTTTTGTACAAAACTTTAAAAATAGTGTCCGTTTCGTCTTGTCCTTCATTATGGTATTTACATTTTCAGCGTTTATTGTAATTTCTAACAGCTGTTCTACTTCGTATCTCTCGGAACCATACACCGGGCATTCGAGTAATATGTGAGCTATTGTTTCATCTTTATCGGGTTCGCAAATACAGGATGGGTTCTCCTTACACTTAAACCGGTTTAAGTATTGGGAGAACCCACCGTGTCCCGTCATTATTTGTGTCGTGACGCTAGTTGGCTCAAGCTTCCTCGTTATGTTATACGCCTCGATGGCGTCCGGAAAAAACATTTTTGTAACACTGGCTGTTTCGCCTGACCTGTATCTGCGGTTCCATTCGTCAAGCGACTTCGCTCGGATTTGTCGTTTGACGAATGATACTGGGCACTGGTCGTAATATGGTCTGGTTTTAGCTTTAAGAGCGGCGTCCTTTGCAAGCTGGTCTGCGCGCTCATTGCCCTCAAGCCCTGCGTGTGCTTTGATCCAGAATAAGGTGATTTCCTTATCCTGGAGTCTACAGTTTTTGATGTTCTGCCTTGTTTTTACTGCTAGAGGATTGAGGGAGCCCTGGTTTGTTATTGTTTCCAGAGCAGACCTTGAGTCGCTGTAAATGCCGAATGTAGTTTCCGAACGTTTCATTATGAGCTCTGTTGCTCTGCATATGGCCAAGAGTTCCGCCTGGTACACCGTGCAGTACGATGATAGCTTGATTTTGAGGGTCTTGGTTTCAGCATCGCCATTCCAAAACGATAGCGCTGCTCCAACCTTGCCCTCAATCTTGCTACCATCTGTGAATATCCGGACTGCCTGATTGTTGCTGTCATCCACCTGCTGTTGGTCTACCAGGCTCATGAACTCAAGGTACATATGATCTGCAGGATGCTCTAATGAGGTGTAGTTGATCACACGTTCTACCTCCCTGTCCCCCAGCGCCAGTTCAGGCCGAGATATTCCTCTTTTAGATTCGTACAGGGCTGCCGCCTCTTGAATCCTAAGATCGAGAGGCAGCATCCCAGCCAGAACTAGCGCTGAGTTGAGGGAGACTGTGCGATATGCCCTAGTCAGCTTCTGAGTGAAGCCCCTCTGGACAGCGTTCAGTTGCTTCTGCAATCCAATCTTCGTCGTTGCCTGTGCCCATGCGCTAGCTGCATACATGATAACCGGCTCCACGGTTGCCACGTAGATCAGCCGTATCACCTCCGGATGAAGTCCCCAACTTACTTTGGCTGCTCTGGACAACTGCTTGTAGATGTTAAGGGCTTTCCTGCAGACTTCGCCGACGTGCTGTTTGAATGACAGCTTGTGATCGATGGTGAGGCCTAAGATTTTAACTTCGGGAGACATGCCAATGTCTATCCCCCCCATCCTCAGCAGTGGTGTGTCAAACTTTAGCTTTCTAGTTATGAGCATTGCCATGGTTTTATGTGGTGCGAATTTTAATTTATTTTTGACACCCCACTCCTGGACATGGATGAGAGCGGCATTGGCCTGTCTTTGGACCTCGAGTGCTGTATCGCCATCGAAAACCAGCACAACGTCGTCGGCAAAAGCCTGGCAGTAATCGCCCCGCGCTACTAATTGCCTCAGCAAAGGGTCCAGCAGCAAGTTCCATAGGATTGGTCCTCCAATGGATCCCTGCACGCAGCCTTTATTGGTTTTCCTGGTGTGCTCTTCCCCTGCGTATCTCAACTTAACTTTTCTGTCTTTTAGGTAACTGTCTATGACCCTCCTGAGGTTGACCGGGCACCCCTCCTCTGCAAGCCTTGTTCTGATGGCAGGCCACCACGCGCTGTCAAAGGCTCCCTCTATGTCTAGTGAAACCAGCGTCACTAGTTTTTTCGCTTCTAGTTTGCCGCGTATATGGTTCATCAGGTCGTAGAGGGAGTCTTCAGTGCTCTTTTGAGGCATAAAACCGTACTGGCGAGAGCTTGTCTTGGGGATTAGGTGCCATTTCAACCTCCTCACGATCATTTTCTCATACAGTTTCCCCATGACTGGTAGCAGGCCTATTGGTCTGTATGACTTGGGGTTGGTGTAGGTGTCTTTCCCGGGCTTTCTTAGTACCACCACCGTGGCTTCCTTCCAGATCTCCGGGAATAGGCTCAGCTCCAAGCACTTGTTAATGATCGCGAGGTTCAGGTCTAGGTCACAGAGCACCACGTGAAGGCAGATGTCGGCCGTGAGCCCGTCCGATCCCGGGGCCTTCTTTGGGTTGAAGGTAGCTACTGCAGCTCTAAGCTCTTCCGTGGTAAACGGTGGGTCATGTTTTTCATCATGCGCCCAACCGTTTATCTGATCAGCCATTCTCCTGGTCTGCTTATGATCTGCACCTTCCCCTTCTTCTGTGTCCTCTGGGTAAAATGTCTCGGCCAACATCCTGCATGAGTCTTTTGGATCAAGGACTTTTCCATCCTTCACCAACGGCAGGTCCTCTGTTCTTTTGGTGGTTCTGCCAATTACTCTGTAGATGCCCTCCCACAGTCCCTCCTTCTCCTGCTTCTCACAAAACCCTTTCCAACTCCCTATCTGGGCCTTCTTGGCTTCACTCTCATATTTTTCTTTTGCTTGCAGGTACTCTTCGACGACCATCGCTCTCCGGACTGGCGCTGCACATCGGATTCTACGCTTTTTCGTGGTGACTTCTTTCTTCAACACAGCGAGTTCTTCGGACCACCACGGCAGGGTAAGTTTCTCTTTTGTTCTCTTTTTCGGAATAATTTCGTTGCATGCTTGTTTTATTACTAACATATATTTATTTATAAATTGTTCCAATTTTGCTTTTGTGTTAATTTTTTCTAAATCTGTTTTGTTAATTTCACTATCAGTTTTTAATTGGTCCAGTTTCTCATGAAACTGGCTCCAGTTAACTTTTTTAGTATTGTATATCCTTGTTGTCCTTTCTACATTTGTTCCTTTTGCCTTTACAAGTCTAATTTTGAAGGTTATGCCGTTGTGGTCCGAACTCACCAGGTCATCTTCTACTCTCCAGTCCTCCACCAGGCCGAGCAGGTCCTCTGTGCAGGCCGTTACATCAACGTGACTTTGATACTCTTTGTTACCCCTTATCGTGTCGAAAGTAGGGGTATTGCCCTCGTTGAGTACCTGCAAGCTCATCTCTTCCAACGCTCCAGCCATTTCTATACCCCTGTTATCAACCTTCCTACTACCCCACCAGGTGCTCTTTGCATTTGTGTCTCCACCCATTATAAGTCTTGTCTGTCTGAGCTCCTCTTTAATTCTCTTGAGCTGCTCCAGGTACGGCTCTATGGGTGAATCCGGCTCAAAGTAGAAGGAGACTAACGCAATCTCCCAGGCACTGGTTCGGATTTTCACCACCGTGACGTTGTTTGTGGTGAGTTTCGGGCATTGTATTACGTCGACATTTTGGTCAAAGACAGCTATTGCTGATTTGACGTGCCCTTCTCCTTGCTCAGTGCTTTGGAAGATCCTCGTCCCTCTATAGCTCTTCATACCTTTAGCCCCACCTACATAGGGTTCCTGGAGCAGAGCAAAAGCAATCTTCCTTTCGTGGGCTTTTATCATCAGCTCATTCGTAGCTAACTCTTTCCTCTGAAGGTTTGCTTGAGCTACCAGATAGGGTGTCTTGTTGGTTGGGAAGCTGTTGTTTGTTGGCATAAAGGTGCCCTCAGCAGTACGCTATAGTGGCCCGGGCCAGTGCGTCCCACTTGCGCCTCACTACGCACTGCTCGCTAAAGGCGCTGTGGTCAGTCGCCTCAAGCTTCGCGTGTGCGCAATTGCAGCATTTCGGGGCGACACCGTCGAGCCAGTCATTGCACTGCGACTTCATGTGGGGTCCCCCACAGTGGCTGCATTTCTCCACTGTCTGCTTGCAGAAGCGTCTAGCGTGACCATAGCCCAGGCAGAGAGAACATTGGACTAATGGTGACTGGTCTACTACCCTGACTCTCTGCAAGTCAATATGGACGGCTCCTATTTCTATTGCTCTCGTCCATATTTTGGGGGACACCCTTATGACGATGTGGCATGTTTGGGGGTTCCTTGTTTTCTTCCTATATCTGACCTCCATCCTATCATCCTGTTTATCCAGGTTCTTAAAAATACCTCCGTTTTGTTTTTTAAGAGCGTTCAGGACGTCTTCGTTACTGTTGTATTCGAAGACGTCCTTAAGCAGTAGAAGGGGGTCCTTATTTTTGATATCTTCAACGTGTAGGTGTACTTCTGCTGATTTCAACCTGTCTTTGACCTTCTGTCTTTCTTCTTCTGTCTTGCAGCCTACAATGACTTTCCTGTCCTTGGCTTTTCTAACTCTGTCTACCATTATCCCCCCTTCTTTTGCATTTATAACACTCCTAATCCTGCTAAGCACCTGTTCCCCTGTTTCCATTTCGTCCTTGGACGTGATGACTACCGAGTGAAGTGCCGTCTGGCTAGGGAGCTGCATCCTTGTAGGGCATGCCGTCACACTCGCGTAGGTCATCCCTTCCAAGGTACTCTGTTGCTTCTCCATTACCTCCCTCAGTCTCTCCATCCTTTCCGTGTTCTCCTTCATGAGCTTACCATGTTCCTCTATCCTCCTCAACCACTCCACTTCCTTTCCCGTCTCTGGTTTCCCTCCGGGCGGCGGAGAAAGAGGCAAGGACAGTATCACTGGCTCTGCCTCTTTCACCTCCATACTCTCTACCGGCTCTTGTTCCTTGCTCTGAACTTTAGTCTGCTTTACCATTTCCGCTTCCTTCACCAGCAAGTACAACCGTTCTATCGCCAGCGTGACCTCCGTTTTTATTTCGGTCTTCAAATTTTTTGCGCTACCTAATTGCAACTTTGCCTTTTGTAGGCAAGCTCGTGCTTCCATTGTCCTGTTTGGGTACTTGAGTAATTCCGGTTTCTGTGGGCTTATTACAACCTCTACTGGTGCTTTCCGGGTGGTTGTACTCTCTTGAGAACTGGCTGCCTTTGTCTTTTGTTTTGAGGGTTGTGCTGTGGCTGGCATAGTCTTCTTCATGGTGGTCGAGGACTTTGATTGGGTAACCGTTTTCACCGTTTCCCATTCCCCTATGCTGCGCCTCACATTGGAGGGTTCGGTCAGTTCGTGAGAAGGTCCTGCCTTCGCTGTCAATTCAGGGGATTTCATGGGAGCGGGGTCCACGTCACCCGCCTTTGAGTTTTTGGGGGTATGGAACATCCTAATAAAACGTTTATGCTCGGGGGCACGTCAGAGTCAAAACAATTTGTATATACAAAAACAGTAAAATAAAAGTTTGTAAAAGTTTTAAAAAATTAAATAATAAAATTATATTAAGATATTAACAGTCAATACTAATCCTATGTTTTTTGTTTCAGGTTCGCAGAGGAAGCTTCAGCCAGGTCGCGTCAAACTCAGGTAAGTATGACGGTTAATAAAATTTAGTTTTAATACAACTTTAATGTAGAGCCTTATGCTCTACCTGCCTGTATTTAGGCTCTTACCTCAAAAACCACTATTGACTCTATTTAGAAGATTTTTGTCCAAATAATATTGCGACTCTACCTAGAGTCACTTTGTCAGATCAAAAAGATAGGTCTGCAAGTGACTTATATAATACAAAAAACCGCACTGGAATCGGAGCTATGGTTCATGAGATACGAAGTATCGAGTTTTTCCAAGATGGCGGACAAAATGGCCGCTAAAGATGTAAATCGCTGTATCTCCGTCAATTTCGCTACAATTTTAATGGGACTTCTTCTGGGCTGTCGACTATATCATTGTCTACGCCCTCACTAAGCTTTCTAAAATGAAAAAATGAGTGCTCTACATAGAGTCCTTTCCTATGGCAAAAGAGGAAGAAAGCGCGGACAATGTCCCTATCGAAAACCTCAGCGAAATTGGACCACCCTGTGAAAAGTTATCTTTGTCGAAGGTTTTACAAAATGGCGGACAAAATGGCCGCTCTAAGTCCAACTTTGGCAGTTTTTGCCCGATCTGGCTTGTGTTTGGGCTTGTTGGATAGGTCTTTAAGAGTCCTATTCAACAGTGCCAAGTCCGGTACAATAACTTGTCCCCTCGATTTTTAAAATTCATAAAACACAAAAAAATTTACAAAAATTCAATAAAAAGTCGAAAACCTAACCTAGGGACACGGAAAAAACGCCAGATATCTTAAAATTAATTGTTCCTGGAATCCTTATATTTACAATTTTGCTAAGGGTACCACGTGTCTACCCTAAAACTTAAAAAAATCTATATCTTAAAAACTATACAATTATATTTAATGAAATTTAGAACAAAGATAAAACTACACAATATGAACCCCCCCCTACTATCAAAACCCACGCGAAATTACTTGGTTAATTTTAAATAAGATTCAAAATATTCACAATTTTTAAAAGTCTATATCTCGGTGAAAACTTAACTTTTTCGAAATCTGCAGGTGCCTCCCAGCGGCTCTCCAGGTTCCTCGTCTTGCCCCGTTGTCAGATCCTCCTTAACGGCACGGGGTCACTGACCTCGTGGCCACGTGCTTTTTGTTTTTTTGCCGATTTCTCCGCGAGCCTTCGCGGGAAAAATCGGCCAAAGGTGTCGGTGGATGCAGCTCCAAAAGGCCTTCCTTAAGGCACTTTAAAAGCAGTGGGTCGTCGCTGCAGATCTCGAATAAATTCACTTTCTATTTTTAAAATTTCACAAAAATCACTTTTTTGCAAATAACTTTCAAGCGCCAACACTTAGCGCAACGCGCTTTTCACTTTCCTGTGCGCCTTCAATTTCCGCTCACTTTGGTGTATTGCAAAACAAAATCGGTGCACTTTTCACTATTTTTGCGAATTTTTGAACGCGGAGGGGCCTTTTTTCGTGGCGCTCTCGAGTGCGGTTCGAGCGCGAATGGTTAGGTTAGGTTAGGTTAGGTTAGGTTAGGTTAGGTTAGGTTAGGTTAGGTTAGGTTAGGTTAGGTTAGGTTAGGTTAGGTTAGGTTAGGTTAGGTTAGGTTAGGTTAGGTTAGGTTAGGTTAGGTTAGGTTAGGTTAGGTTAGGTTAGGTTAGGTTAGGTTAGGTTAGGTTAGGTTAGGTTAGGTTAGGTTAGGTTAGGTTAGGTTAGGTTAGGTTAGGTTAGGTTAGGTTAGGTTAGGTTTTTTTTTTTTTTTTTTTTTTTTTTTTTTTCCTGTCCGGGAGCGATGTCCCGGCCCGCGAGCTATTCCTTTGACGTATTATTAATCAAAGTCTCATATCTTTATTTCTAATCTACAGGGGGATACATTTATGTCTAGTTAGGGCTACGGGATTTATGCTTAATTAACTATTATACTACACATTTATTACATTTACACAACATTCTAGTTTACATACAAATTACTTTCTTATAGTTAAAGGGTTGGGTAACAAAATCTTTAATTTTCGTGGGTGTCTTACACTATATTATTTTACTTTACAAACTGTTTTATTATTTATCTATGCTTCTTATAAATATTATACGTATCTTTTATACAATTTATATCTTATTTATCTTATGCTGTTCTATATATTTTTCAAAATATACATTCATCATAATTTTCGTACCTATTTATTTCTATTTACAACTATTTTTGCTATCTCCGTACAATACTTAATAAAGTGGTCTCTAATGTCTTTGGTTGCCATAAACTTGTATAGATTTTCTGTGGAGATCTGGAGGTTCAGGGTCTGCTCGGCCTCGTGACGTTTCAGCGCGAAAATAGGGCAGTCAACAAGAATGTGCACCACTGACTCAGCTACACCAGGTTCACATATGCACGATGGATTTTCCTTACACTTGAACCTGTTCAAGTATTCGGAGAACCCACCGTGCCCCGTGAGGATCTGCGTTAAAAGGCTTGTAGCCTCGAACTTCCGTACACATTTGTACGCCAGCACAGCGTCCGGGAAAAAGAGTTTGGTGACTCCTGCTGTCGTACCGTTTATGTACCGACGGTTCCATTCGTCGAGCGTGTTAAGGCGAATCTGACGTTTGACGAATGAGACCGGACAGTATTCATAATCGGCCCGTCTTTTTGTGTTTGCAGCAGCTTCTTTCGCAAGCTGATCGGCGCGTTCGTTCCCTTCTAAACCCGCGTGGGCTTTGATCCAGAATAAAGATACTTCTTTATTCTGGACCCTGCTCGATCTAAGATTTTCACGAGCCTCCACGGCTAGAGGGTGAAGGGAACCATTGTTCGTCACCGATTGCAGTGCCGACCTTGAGTCACTATAGATCCCAAAAGACAGCTCTTTACGCTTGAGGATTTCCCGCGTGGCTTTACATATCGCCAGAAGTTCCGCTTGATAGACCGTACAGTATGATGGCAGTTTAAGCTTGAGGGCTTGGATCTCGGTATCACCAACCCAAAGGGATAGTGCTGCTCCGACCTCACCCTCAATCTTACTGCCATCGGTGTAAATTTTTACTGTTGAGTTCTGGTCTGGTTCTTGGTCTATCAAGCCGAAACCGAGGCATATATGCTCCGCCGGGTGCTTTGTCTGAGCGTATGGCACGAGTCTTTCCACTTCCCTGTCCATGATTTCTGGTCGGGATACTCCCCTCCTCGCCTCATACAGGGCGGCTGCCTCTTGTATGCGGAGATCGAGTGGGAGTATCCCCGCCAGAGTCAGAGCGGAGTTCAGGGAGACGGTGCGGTACGCTCTTGTTAGCTTCTTCGGTTAGGTTAGGTTAGGTTAGGTTAGGTTAGGTTAGGTTAGGTTAGGTTAGGTTAGGTTAGGTTAGGTTAGGTTAGGTTAGGTTAGGTTAGGTTAGGTTAGGTTAGGTTAGGTTAGGTTAGGTTAGGTTAGGTTAGGTTAGGTTAGGTTAGGTTAGGTTAGGTTAGGTTAGGTTAGGTTAGGTTAGGTTAGGTTAGGTTAGGTTAGGTTAGGTTAGGTTAGGTTAGGTTAGGTTAGGTTAGGTTAGGTTAGGTTAGGTTAGGTTAGGTTAGGTTAGGTTAGGTTAGGTTAGGTTAGGTTAGGTTAGGTTAGGTTAGGTTAGGTTAGGTTAGGTTAGGTTAGGTTAGGTTAGGTTAGGTTAGGTTAGGTTAGGTTAGGTTAGGTTAGGTTAGGTTAGGTTAGGTTAGGTTAGGTTAGGTTAGGTTAGGTTAGGTTAGGTTAGGTTAGGTTAGGTTAGGTTAGGTTAGGTTAGGTTAGGTTAGGTTAGGTTAGGTTAGGTTAGGTTAGGTTAGGTTAGGTTAGGTTAGGTTAGGTTAGGTTAGGTTAGGTTAGGTTAGGTTAGGTTAGGTTAGGTTAGGTTAGGTTAGGTTAGGTTAGGTTAGGTTAGGTTAGGTTAGGTTAGGTTAGGTTAGGTTAGGTTAGGTTAGGTTAGGTTAGGTTAGGTTAGGTTAGGTTAGGTTAGGTTAGGTTAGGTTAGGTTAGGTTAGGTTAGGTTAGGTTAGGTTAGGTTAGGTTAGGTTAGGTTAGGTTAGGTTAGGTTAGGTTAGGTTAGGTTAGGTTAGGTTAGGTTAGGTTAGGTTAGGTTAGGTTAGGTTAGGTTAGGTTAGGTTAGGTTAGGTTAGGTTAGGTTAGGTTAGGTTAGGTTAGGTTAGGTTAGGTTAGGTTAGGTTAGGTTAGGTTAGGTTAGGTTAGGTTAGGTTAGGTTAGGTTAGGTTAGGTTAGGTTAGGTTAGGTTAGGTTAGGTTAGGTTAGGTTAGGTTAGGTTAGGTTAGGTTAGGTTAGGTTAGGTTAGGTTAGGTTAGGTTAGGTTAGGTTAGGTTAGGTTAGGTTAGGTTAGGTTAGGTTAGGTTAGGTTAGGTTAGGTTAGGTTAGGTTAGGTTAGGTTAGGTTAGGTTAGGTTAGGTTAGGTTAGGTTAGGTTAGGTTAGGTTAGGTTAGGTTAGGTTAGGTTAGGTTAGGTTAGGTTAGGTTAGGTTAGGTTAGGTTAGGTTAGGTTAGGTTAGGTTAGGTTAGGTTAGGTTAGGTTAGGTTAGGTTAGGTTAGGTTAGGTTAGGTTAGGTTAGGTTAGGTTAGGTTAGGTTAGGTTAGGTTAGGTTAGGTTAGGTTAGGTTAGGTTAGGTTAGGTTAGGTTAGGTTAGGTTAGGTTAGGTTAGGTTAGGTTAGGTTAGGTTAGGTTAGGTTAGGTTAGGTTAGGTTAGGTTAGGTTAGGTTAGGTTAGGTTAGGTTAGGTTAGGTTAGGTTAGGTTAGGTTAGGTTAGGTTAGGTTAGGTTAGGTTAGGTTAGGTTAGGTTAGGTTAGGTTAGGTTAGGTTAGGTTAGGTTAGGTTAGGTTAGGTTAGGTTAGGTTAGGTTAGGTTAGGTTAGGTTAGGTTAGGTTAGGTTAGGTTAGGTTAGGTTAGGTTAGGTTAGGTTAGGTTAGGTTAGGTTAGGTTAGGTTAGGTTAGGTTAGGTTAGGTTAGGTTAGGTTAGGTTAGGTTAGGTTAGGTTAGGTTAGGTTAGGTTAGGTTAGGTTAGGTTAGGTTAGGTTAGGTTAGGTTAGGTTAGGTTAGGTTAGGTTAGGTTAGGTTAGGTTAGGTTAGGTTAGGTTAGGTTAGGTTAGGTTAGGTTAGGTTAGGTTAGGTTAGGTTAGGTTAGGTTAGGTTAGGTTAGGTTAGGTTAGGTTAGGTTAGGTTAGGTTAGGTTAGGTTAGGTTAGGTTAGGTTAGGTTAGGTTAGGTTAGGTTAGGTTAGGTTAGGTTAGGTTAGGTTAGGTTAGGTTAGGTTAGGTTAGGTTAGGTTAGGTTAGGTTAGGTTAGGTTAGGTTAGGTTAGGTTAGGTTAGGTTAGGTTAGGTTAGGTTAGGTTAGGTTAGGTTAGGTTAGGTTAGGTTAGGTTAGGTTAGGTTAGGTTAGGTTAGGTTAGGTTAGGTTAGGTTAGGTTAGGTTAGGTTAGGTTAGGTTAGGTTAGGTTAGGTTAGGTTAGGTTAGGTTAGGTTAGGTTAGGTTAGGTTAGGTTAGGTTAGGTTAGGTTAGGTTAGGTTAGGTTAGGTTAGGTTAGGTTAGGTTAGGTTAGGTTAGGTTAGGTTAGGTTAGGTTAGGTTAGGTTAGGTTAGGTTAGGTTAGGTTAGGTTAGGTTAGGTTAGGTTAGGTTAGGTTAGGTTAGGTTAGGTTAGGTTAGGTTAGGTTAGGTTAGGTTAGGTTAGGTTAGGTTAGGTTAGGTTAGGTTAGGTTAGGTTAGGTTAGGTTAGGTTAGGTTAGGTTAGGTTAGGTTAGGTTAGGTTAGGTTAGGTTAGGTTAGGTTAGGTTAGGTTAGGTTAGGTTAGGTTAGGTTAGGTTAGGTTAGGTTAGGTTAGGTTAGGTTAGGTTAGGTTAGGTTAGGTTAGGTTAGGTTAGGTTAGGTTAGGTTAGGTTAGGTTAGGTTAGGTTAGGTTAGGTTAGGTTAGGTTAGGTTAGGTTAGGTTAGGTTAGGTTAGGTTAGGTTAGGTTAGGTTAGGTTAGGTTAGGTTAGGTTAGGTTAGGTTAGGTTAGGTTAGGTTAGGTTAGGTTAGGTTAGGTTAGGTTAGGTTAGGTTAGGTTAGGTTAGGTTAGGTTAGGTTAGGTTAGGTTAGGTTAGGTTAGGTTAGGTTAGGTTAGGTTAGGTTAGGTTAGGTTAGGTTAGGTTAGGTTAGGTTAGGTTAGGTTAGGTTAGGTTAGGTTAGGTTAGGTTAGGTTAGGTTAGGTTAGGTTAGGTTAGGTTAGGTTAGGTTAGGTTAGGTTAGGTTAGGTTAGGTTAGGTTAGGTTAGGTTAGGTTAGGTTAGGTTAGGTTAGGTTAGGTTAGGTTAGGTTAGGTTAGGTTAGGTTAGGTTAGGTTAGGTTAGGTTAGGTTAGGTTAGGTTAGGTTAGGTTAGGTTAGGTTAGGTTAGGTTAGGTTAGGTTAGGTTAGGTTAGGTTAGGTTAGGTTAGGTTAGGTTAGGTTAGGTTAGGTTAGGTTAGGTTAGGTTAGGTTAGGTTAGGTTAGGTTAGGTTAGGTTAGGTTAGGTTAGGTTAGGTTAGGTTAGGTTAGGTTAGGTTAGGTTAGGTTAGGTTAGGTTAGGTTAGGTTAGGTTAGGTTAGGTTAGGTTAGGTTAGGTTAGGTTAGGTTAGGTTAGGTTAGGTTAGGTTAGGTTAGGTTAGGTTAGGTTAGGTTAGGTTAGGTTAGGTTAGGTTAGGTTAGGTTAGGTTAGGTTAGGTTAGGTTAGGTTAGGTTAGGTTAGGTTAGGTTAGGTTAGGTTAGGTTAGGTTAGGTTAGGTTAGGTTAGGTTAGGTTAGGTTAGGTTAGGTTAGGTTAGGTTAGGTTAGGTTAGGTTAGGTTAGGTTAGGTTAGGTTAGGTTAGGTTAGGTTAGGTTAGGTTAGGTTAGGTTAGGTTAGGTTAGGTTAGGTTAGGTTAGGTTAGGTTAGGTTAGGTTAGGTTAGGTTAGGTTAGGTTAGGTTAGGTTAGGTTAGGTTAGGTTAGGTTAGGTTAGGTTAGGTTAGGTTAGGTTAGGTTAGGTTAGGTTAGGTTAGGTTAGGTTAGGTTAGGTTAGGTTAGGTTAGGTTAGGTTAGGTTAGGTTAGGTTAGGTTAGGTTAGGTTAGGTTAGGTTAGGTTAGGTTAGGTTAGGTTAGGTTAGGTTAGGTTAGGTTAGGTTAGGTTAGGTTAGGTTAGGTTAGGTTAGGTTAGGTTAGGTTAGGTTAGGTTAGGTTAGGTTAGGTTAGGTTAGGTTAGGTTAGGTTAGGTTAGGTTAGGTTAGGTTAGGTTAGGTTAGGTTAGGTTAGGTTAGGTTAGGTTAGGTTAGGTTAGGTTAGGTTAGGTTAGGTTAGGTTAGGTTAGGTTAGGTTAGGTTAGGTTAGGTTAGGTTAGGTTAGGTTAGGTTAGGTTAGGTTAGGTTAGGTTAGGTTAGGTTAGGTTAGGTTAGGTTAGGTTAGGTTAGGTTAGGTTAGGTTAGGTTAGGTTAGGTTAGGTTAGGTTAGGTTAGGTTAGGTTAGGTTAGGTTAGGTTAGGTTAGGTTAGGTTAGGTTAGGTTAGGTTAGGTTAGGTTAGGTTAGGTTAGGTTAGGTTAGGTTAGGTTAGGTTAGGTTAGGTTAGGTTAGGTTAGGTTAGGTTAGGTTAGGTTAGGTTAGGTTAGGTTAGGTTAGGTTAGGTTAGGTTAGGTTAGGTTAGGTTAGGTTAGGTTAGGTTAGGTTAGGTTAGGTTAGGTTAGGTTAGGTTAGGTTAGGTTAGGTTAGGTTAGGTTAGGTTAGGTTAGGTTAGGTTAGGTTAGGTTAGGTTAGGTTAGGTTAGGTTAGGTTAGGTTAGGTTAGGTTAGGTTAGGTTAGGTTAGGTTAGGTTAGGTTAGGTTAGGTTAGGTTAGGTTAGGTTAGGTTAGGTTAGGTTAGGTTAGGTTAGGTTAGGTTAGGTTAGGTTAGGTTAGGTTAGGTTAGGTTAGGTTAGGTTAGGTTAGGTTAGGTTAGGTTAGGTTAGGTTAGGTTAGGTTAGGTTAGGTTAGGTTAGGTTAGGTTAGGTTAGGTTAGGTTAGGTTAGGTTAGGTTAGGTTAGGTTAGGTTAGGTTAGGTTAGGTTAGGTTAGGTTAGGTTAGGTTAGGTTAGGTTAGGTTAGGTTAGGTTAGGTTAGGTTAGGTTAGGTTAGGTTAGGTTAGGTTAGGTTAGGTTAGGTTAGGTTAGGTTAGGTTAGGTTAGGTTAGGTTAGGTTAGGTTAGGTTAGGTTAGGTTAGGTTAGGTTAGGTTAGGTTAGGTTAGGTTAGGTTAGGTTAGGTTAGGTTAGGTTAGGTTAGGTTAGGTTAGGTTAGGTTAGGTTAGGTTAGGTTAGGTTAGGTTAGGTTAGGTTAGGTTAGGTTAGGTTAGGTTAGGTTAGGTTAGGTTAGGTTAGGTTAGGTTAGGTTAGGTTAGGTTAGGTTAGGTTAGGTTAGGTTAGGTTAGGTTAGGTTAGGTTAGGTTAGGTTAGGTTAGGTTAGGTTAGGTTAGGTTAGGTTAGGTTAGGTTAGGTTAGGTTAGGTTAGGTTAGGTTAGGTTAGGTTAGGTTAGGTTAGGTTAGGTTAGGTTAGGTTAGGTTAGGTTAGGTTAGGTTAGGTTAGGTTAGGTTAGGTTAGGTTAGGTTAGGTTAGGTTAGGTTAGGTTAGGTTAGGTTAGGTTAGGTTAGGTTAGGTTAGGTTAGGTTAGGTTAGGTTAGGTTAGGTTAGGTTAGGTTAGGTTAGGTTAGGTTAGGTTAGGTTAGGTTAGGTTAGGTTAGGTTAGGTTAGGTTAGGTTAGGTTAGGTTAGGTTAGGTTAGGTTAGGTTAGGTTAGGTTAGGTTAGGTTAGGTTAGGTTAGGTTAGGTTAGGTTAGGTTAGGTTAGGTTAGGTTAGGTTAGGTTAGGTTAGGTTAGGTTAGGTTAGGTTAGGTTAGGTTAGGTTAGGTTAGGTTAGGTTAGGTTAGGTTAGGTTAGGTTAGGTTAGGTTAGGTTAGGTTAGGTTAGGTTAGGTTAGGTTAGGTTAGGTTAGGTTAGGTTAGGTTAGGTTAGGTTAGGTTAGGTTAGGTTAGGTTAGGTTAGGTTAGGTTAGGTTAGGTTAGGTTAGGTTAGGTTAGGTTAGGTTAGGTTAGGTTAGGTTAGGTTAGGTTAGGTTAGGTTAGGTTAGGTTAGGTTAGGTTAGGTTAGGTTAGGTTAGGTTAGGTTAGGTTAGGTTAGGTTAGGTTAGGTTAGGTTAGGTTAGGTTAGGTTAGGTTAGGTTAGGTTAGGTTAGGTTAGGTTAGGTTAGGTTAGGTTAGGTTAGGTTAGGTTAGGTTAGGTTAGGTTAGGTTAGGTTAGGTTAGGTTAGGTTAGGTTAGGTTAGGTTAGGTTAGGTTAGGTTAGGTTAGGTTAGGTTAGGTTAGGTTAGGTTAGGTTAGGTTAGGTTAGGTTAGGTTAGGTTAGGTTAGGTTAGGTTAGGTTAGGTTAGGTTAGGTTAGGTTAGGTTAGGTTAGGTTAGGTTAGGTTAGGTTAGGTTAGGTTAGGTTAGGTTAGGTTAGGTTAGGTTAGGTTAGGTTAGGTTAGGTTAGGTTAGGTTAGGTTAGGTTAGGTTAGGTTAGGTTAGGTTAGGTTAGGTTAGGTTAGGTTAGGTTAGGTTAGGTTAGGTTAGGTTAGGTTAGGTTAGGTTAGGTTAGGTTAGGTTAGGTTAGGTTAGGTTAGGTTAGGTTAGGTTAGGTTAGGTTAGGTTAGGTTAGGTTAGGTTAGGTTAGGTTAGGTTAGGTTAGGTTAGGTTAGGTTAGGTTAGGTTAGGTTAGGTTAGGTTAGGTTAGGTTAGGTTAGGTTAGGTTAGGTTAGGTTAGGTTAGGTTAGGTTAGGTTAGGTTAGGTTAGGTTAGGTTAGGTTAGGTTAGGTTAGGTTAGGTTAGGTTAGGTTAGGTTAGGTTAGGTTAGGTTAGGTTAGGTTAGGTTAGGTTAGGTTAGGTTAGGTTAGGTTAGGTTAGGTTAGGTTAGGTTAGGTTAGGTTAGGTTAGGTTAGGTTAGGTTAGGTTAGGTTAGGTTAGGTTAGGTTAGGTTAGGTTAGGTTAGGTTAGGTTAGGTTAGGTTAGGTTAGGTTAGGTTAGGTTAGGTTAGGTTAGGTTAGGTTAGGTTAGGTTAGGTTAGGTTAGGTTAGGTTAGGTTAGGTTAGGTTAGGTTAGGTTAGGTTAGGTTAGGTTAGGTTAGGTTAGGTTAGGTTAGGTTAGGTTAGGTTAGGTTAGGTTAGGTTAGGTTAGGTTAGGTTAGGTTAGGTTAGGTTAGGTTAGGTTAGGTTAGGTTAGGTTAGGTTAGGTTAGGTTAGGTTAGGTTAGGTTAGGTTAGGTTAGGTTAGGTTAGGTTAGGTTAGGTTAGGTTAGGTTAGGTTAGGTTAGGTTAGGTTAGGTTAGGTTAGGTTAGGTTAGGTTAGGTTAGGTTAGGTTAGGTTAGGTTAGGTTAGGTTAGGTTAGGTTAGGTTAGGTTAGGTTAGGTTAGGTTAGGTTAGGTTAGGTTAGGTTAGGTTAGGTTAGGTTAGGTTAGGTTAGGTTAGGTTAGGTTAGGTTAGGTTAGGTTAGGTTAGGTTAGGTTAGGTTAGGTTAGGTTAGGTTAGGTTAGGTTAGGTTAGGTTAGGTTAGGTTAGGTTAGGTTAGGTTAGGTTAGGTTAGGTTAGGTTAGGTTAGGTTAGGTTAGGTTAGGTTAGGTTAGGTTAGGTTAGGTTAGGTTAGGTTAGGTTAGGTTAGGTTAGGTTAGGTTAGGTTAGGTTAGGTTAGGTTAGGTTAGGTTAGGTTAGGTTAGGTTAGGTTAGGTTAGGTTAGGTTAGGTTAGGTTAGGTTAGGTTAGGTTAGGTTAGGTTAGGTTAGGTTAGGTTAGGTTAGGTTAGGTTAGGTTAGGT